>OX243825.1:33501223-33544744 GCA_945859605.1 Lumbricus rubellus
GGCGCGGGCAGGATAGGTCAAAAACGCTACAAATCACCAAAATGGCAAAAAGCACTGGCTCAAGCAGTTCAATGGAGTGAAATGGAACAAAGTGGCAAGATGGAAACAGGTAAGTACCGTTAGGGTTAGGGTTAGGGTTAGGGTTAGGGTTAGGGTTAGGGTTAGGGTTAGGGTTAGGGTTAGGGTTAGGGTTAGGGTTAGGGTTAGGGTTAGGGTTAGGGTTAGGGTTAGGGTTAGGGTTAGGGTTAGGGTTAGGGTTAGGGTTAGGGTTAGGGTTAGGGTTAGGGTTAGGGTTAGGGGTTAGGGTTAGGGTTAGGGTTAGGGTTAGGGTTAGGGTTAGGGTTAGGGTTAGGGTTAGGGTTAGGGTTAGGGTTAGGGTTAGGGTTAGGGTTAGGGTTAGGGTTAGGGTTAGGGTTAGGGTTAGGGTTAGGGTTAGGGTTAGGGTTAGGGTTAGGGTTAGGGTTAGGGTTAGGGTTAGGGTTAGGTTTAAAAACATACGAGCATGCCAAGACATGATGCACTGGCTCAAGCAGGCCCAAGGAGCGAAAGAAGGACAAAAACAGTGACAAAAAGGTAAGTACCATAGAAAAGCCGTGTGATGTTAAAAGCGGAACCCTCCTCCTTAATTTCCAGGCTTGGGACTGGCACGACAAAGGGCTAGAGTGTTCTAAGGCCAATTGCCGTGGCGGAGTTGCCTACTTAGGTCAGGTGTTTACCGTGAAATGGTGTTACGACTGGAAATAACGGGTCTGAGAGAAACGCTTGCAAGAGAGATGTTGACTCGACGGCTGCCAAAGTTAAAATGAACCTTTCTCACTCCAAGGGACCAACGAGGCGCGGGCGGGATAGGTTTAAAAACATACGAGCATGCCAAGACATGATGCACTGGCTCAAGCAGGCCCAAGGAGCGAAAGAAGGACAAAAACAGTGACAAAAAGGTAAGTACCATAGAAAAGCCGTGTGATGTTGAAAGCGGAACCCTCCTCCTTAATTTCCAGGCTTGGGACTGGCACGACAAAGGGCTAGAGTGTTCTAAGGCCAATTGCCGTGGCGGAGTTGCCTACTTAGGTCAGGTGTTTACCGTGAAATGGTGTTACGACTGGAAATAACGGGTCTGAGAGAAACGCTTGCAAGAGAGATGTTGACTCGACGGCTGCCAAAGTTAAAATGAACCTTTCTCACTCCAAGGGACCAACGAGGCGCGGGCGGGATAGGTTTAAAAACATACGAGCATGCCAAGACATGATGCACTGGCTCAAGCAGGCCCAAGGAGCGAAAGAAGGACAAAAACAGTGACAAAAAGGTAAGTACCATAGAAAAGCCGTGTGATGTTAAAAGCGGAACCCTCCTCCTTAATTTCCAGGCTTGGGACTGGCACGACAAAGGGCTAGAGTGTTCTAAGGCCAATTGCCGTGGCGGAGTTGCCTACTTAGGTCAGGTGTTTACCGTGAAATGGTGTTACGACTGGAAATAACGGGTCTGAGAGAAACGCTTGCAAGAGAGATGTTGACTCGACGGCTGCCAAAGTTAAAATGAACCTTTCTCACTCCAAGGGACCAACGAGGCGCGGGCGGGATAGGTTTAAAAACATACGAGCATGCCAAGACATGATGCACTGGCTCAAGCAGGCCCAAGGAGCGAAAGAAGGACAAAAACAGTGACAAAAAGGTAAGTACCATAGAAAAGCCGTGTGATGTTAAAAGCGGAACCCTCCTCCTTAATTTCCAGGCTTGGGACTGGCACGACAAAGGGCTAGAGTGTTCTAAGGCCAATTGCCGTGGCGGAGTTGCCTACTTAGGTCAGGTGTTTACCGTGAAATGGTGTTACGACTGGAAATAACGGGTCTGAGAGAAACGCTTGCAAGAGAGATGTTGACTCGACGGCTGCCAAAGTTAAAATGAACCTTTCTCACTCCAAGGGACCAACGAGGCGCGGGCGGGATAGGTTTAAAAACATACGAGCATGCCAAGACATGATGCACTGGCTCAAGCAGGCCCAAGGAGCGAAAGAAGGACAAAAACAGTGACAAAAAGGTAAGTACCATAGAAAAGCCGTGTGATGTTAAAAGCGGAACCCTCCTCCTTAATTTCCAGGCTTGGGACTGGCACGACAAAGGGCTAGAGTGTTCTAAGGCCAATTGCCGTGGCGGAGTTGCCTACTTAGGTCAGGTGTTTACCGTGAAATGGTGTTACGACTGGAAATAACGGGTCTGAGAGAAACGCTTGCAAGAGAGATGTTGACTCGACGGCTGCCAAAGTTAAAATGAACCTTTCTCACTCCAAGGGACCAACGAGGCGCGGGCGGGATAGGTTTAAAAACATACGAGCATGCCAAGACATGATGCACTGGCTCAAGCAGGCCCAAGGAGCGAAAGAAGGACAAAAACAGTGACAAAAAGGTAAGTACCATAGAAAAGCCGTGTGATGTTAAAAGCGGAACCCTCCTCCTTAATTTCCAGGCTTGGGACTGGCACGACAAAGGGCTAGAGTGTTCTAAGGCCAATTGCCGTGGCGGAGTTGCCTACTTAGGTCAGGTGTTTACCGTGAAATGGTGTTACGACTGGAAATAACGGGTCTGAGAGAAACGCTTGCAAGAGAGATGTTGACTCGACGGCTGCCAAAGTTAAAATGAACCTTTCTCACTCCAAGGGACCAACGAGGCGCGGGCGGGATAGGTTTAAAAACATACGAGCATGCCAAGACATGATGCACTGGCTCAAGCAGGCCCAAGGAGCGAAAGAAGGACAAAAACAGTGACAAAAAGGTAAGTACCATAGAAAAGCCGTGTGATGTTAAAAGCGGAACCCTCCTCCTTAATTTCCAGGCTTGGGACTGGCACGACAAAGGGCTAGAGTGTTCTAAGGCCAATTGCCGTGGCGGAGTTGCCTACTTAGGTCAGGTGTTTACCGTGAAATGGTGTTACGACTGGAAATAACGGGTCTGAGAGAAACGCTTGCAAGAGAGATGTTGACTCGACGGCTGCCAAAGTTAAAATGAACCTTTCTCACTCCAAGGGACCAACGAGGCGCGGGCGGGATAGGTTTAAAAACATACGAGCATGCCAAGACATGATGCACTGGCTCAAGCAGGCCCAAGGAGCGAAAGAAGGACAAAAACAGTGACAAAAAGGTAAGTACCATAGAAAAGCCGTGTGATGTTAAAAGCGGAACCCTCCTCCTTAATTTCCAGGCTTGGGACTGGCACGACAAAGGGCTAGAGTGTTCTAAGGCCAATTGCCGTGGCGGAGTTGCCTACTTAGGTCAGGTGTTTACCGTGAAATGGTGTTACGACTGGAAATAACGGGTCTGAGAGAAACGCTTGCAAGAGAGATGTTGACTCGACGGCTGCCAAAGTTAAAATGAACCTTTCTCACTCCAAGGGACCAACGAGGCGCGGGCGGGATAGGTTTAAAAACATACGAGCATGCCAAGACATGATGCACTGGCTCAAGCAGGCCCAAGGAGCGAAAGAAGGACAAAAACAGTGACAAAAAGGTAAGTACCATAGAAAAGCCGTGTGATGTTAAAAGCGGAACCCTCCTCCTTAATTTCCAGGCTTGGGACTGGCACGACAAAGGGCTAGAGTGTTCTAAGGCCAATTGCCGTGGCGGAGTTGCCTACTTAGGTCAGGTGTTTACCGTGAAATGGTGTTACGACTGGAAATAACGGGTCTGAGAGAAACGCTTGCAAGAGAGATGTTGACTCGACGGCTGCCAAAGTTAAAATGAACCTTTCTCACTCCAAGGGACCAACGAGGCGCGGGCGGGATAGGTTTAAAAACATACGAGCATGCCAAGACATGATGCACTGGCTCAAGCAGGCCCAAGGAGCGAAAGAAGGACAAAAACAGTGACAAAAAGGTAAGTACCATAGAAAAGCCGTGTGATGTTAAAAGCGGAACCCTCCTCCTTAATTTCCAGGCTTGGGACTGGCACGACAAAGGGCTAGAGTGTTCTAAGGCCAATTGCCGTGGCGGAGTTGCCTACTTAGGTCAGGTGTTTACCGTGAAATGGTGTTACGACTGGAAATAACGGGTCTGAGAGAAACGCTTGCAAGAGAGATGTTGACTCGACGGCTGCCAAAGTTAAAATGAACCTTTCTCACTCCAAGGGACCAACGAGGCGCGGGCGGGATAGGTTTAAAAACATACGAGCATGCCAAGACATGATGCACTGGCTCAAGCAGGCCCAAGGAGCGAAAGAAGGACAAAAACAGTGACAAAAAGGTAAGTACCATAGAAAAGCCGTGTGATGTTAAAAGCGGAACCCTCCTCCTTAATTTCCAGGCTTGGGACTGGCACGACAAAGGGCTAGAGTGTTCTAAGGCCAATTGCCGTGGCGGAGTTGCCTACTTAGGTCAGGTGTTTACCGTGAAATGGTGTTACGACTGGAAATAACGGGTCTGAGAGAAACGCTTGCAAGAGAGATGTTGACTCGACGGCTGCCAAAGTTAAAATGAACCTTTCTCACTCCAAGGGACCAACGAGGCGCGGGCGGGATAGGTTTAAAAACATACGAGCATGCCAAGACATGATGCACTGGCTCAAGCAGGCCCAAGGAGCGAAAGAAGGACAAAAACAGTGACAAAAAGGTAAGTACCATAGAAAAGCCGTGTGATGTTAAAAGCGGAACCCTCCTCCTTAATTTCCAGGCTTGGGACTGGCACGACAAAGGGCTAGAGTGTTCTAAGGCCAATTGCCGTGGCGGAGTTGCCTACTTAGGTCAGGTGTTTACCGTGAAATGGTGTTACGACTGGAAATAACGGGTCTGAGAGAAACGCTTGCAAGAGAGATGTTGACTCGACGGCTGCCAAAGTTAAAATGAACCTTTCTCACTCCAAGGGACCAACGAGGCGCGGGCGGGATAGGTTTAAAAACATACGAGCATGCCAAGACATGATGCACTGGCTCAAGCAGGCCCAAGGAGCGAAAGAAGGACAAAAACAGTGACAAAAAGGTAAGTACCATAGAAAAGCCGTGTGATGTTAAAAGCGGAACCCTCCTCCTTAATTTCCAGGCTTGGGACTGGCACGACAAAGGGCTAGAGTGTTCTAAGGCCAATTGCCGTGGCGGAGTTGCCTACTTAGGTCAGGTGTTTACCGTGAAATGGTGTTACGACTGGAAATAACGGGTCTGAGAGAAACGCTTGCAAGAGAGATGTTGACTCGACGGCTGCCAAAGTTAAAATGAACCTTTCTCACTCCAAGGGACCAACGAGGCGCGGGCGGGATAGGTTTAAAAACATACGAGCATGCCAAGACATGATGCACTGGCTCAAGCAGGCCCAAGGAGCGAAAGAAGGACAAAAACAGTGACAAAAAGGTAAGTACCATAGAAAAGCCGTGTGATGTTAAAAGCGGAACCCTCCTCCTTAATTTCCAGGCTTGGGACTGGCACGACAAAGGGCTAGAGTGTTCTAAGGCCAATTGCCGTGGCGGAGTTGCCTACTTAGGTCAGGTGTTTACCGTGAAATGGTGTTACGACTGGAAATAACGGGTCTGAGAGAAACGCTTGCAAGAGAGATGTTGACTCGACGGCTGCCAAAGTTAAAATGAACCTTTCTCACTCCAAGGGACCAACGAGGCGCGGGCGGGATAGGTTTAAAAACATACGAGCATGCCAAGACATGATGCACTGGCTCAAGCAGGCCCAAGGAGCGAAAGAAGGACAAAAACAGTGACAAAAAGGTAAGTACCATAGAAAAGCCGTGTGATGTTAAAAGCGGAACCCTCCTCCTTAATTTCCAGGCTTGGGACTGGCACGACAAAGGGCTAGAGTGTTCTAAGGCCAATTGCCGTGGCGGAGTTGCCTACTTAGGTCAGGTGTTTACCGTGAAATGGTGTTACGACTGGAAATAACGGGTCTGAGAGAAACGCTTGCAAGAGAGATGTTGACTCGACGGCTGCCAAAGTTAAAATGAACCTTTCTCACTCCAAGGGACCAACGAGGCGCGGGCGGGATAGGTTTAAAAACATACGAGCATGCCAAGACATGATGCACTGGCTCAAGCAGGCCCAAGGAGCGAAAGAAGGACAAAAACAGTGACAAAAAGGTAAGTACCATAGAAAAGCCGTGTGATGTTAAAAGCGGAACCCTCCTCCTTAATTTCCAGGCTTGGGACTGGCACGACAAAGGGCTAGAGTGTTCTAAGGCCAATTGCCGTGGCGGAGTTGCCTACTTAGGTCAGGTGTTTACCGTGAAATGGTGTTACGACTGGAAATAACGGGTCTGAGAGAAACGCTTGCAAGAGAGATGTTGACTCGACGGCTGCCAAAGTTAAAATGAACCTTTCTCACTCCAAGGGACCAACGAGGCGCGGGCGGGATAGGTTTAAAAACATACGAGCATGCCAAGACATGATGCACTGGCTCAAGCAGGCCCAAGGAGCGAAAGAAGGACAAAAACAGTGACAAAAAGGTAAGTACCATAGAAAAGCCGTGTGATGTTAAAAGCGGAACCCTCCTCCTTAATTTCCAGGCTTGGGACTGGCACGACAAAGGGCTAGAGTGTTCTAAGGCCAATTGCCGTGGCGGAGTTGCCTACTTAGGTCAGGTGTTTACCGTGAAATGGTGTTACGACTGGAAATAACGGGTCTGAGAGAAACGCTTGCAAGAGAGATGTTGACTCGACGGCTGCCAAAGTTAAAATGAACCTTTCTCACTCCAAGGGACCAACGAGGCGCGGGCGGGATAGGTTTAAAAACATACGAGCATGCCAAGACATGATGCACTGGCTCAAGCAGGCCCAAGGAGCGAAAGAAGGACAAAAACAGTGACAAAAAGGTAAGTACCATAGAAAAGCCGTGTGATGTTAAAAGCGGAACCCTCCTTCTTAATTTCCAGGCTTGGGACTGGCACGACAAAGGGCTAGAGTGTTCTAAGGCCAATTGCCGTGGCGGAGTTGCCTACTTAGGTCAGGTGTTTACCGTGAAATGGTGTTACGACTGGAAATAACGGGTCTGAGAGAAACGCTTGCAAGAGAGATGTTGACTCGACGGCTGCCAAAGTTAAAATGAACCTTTCTCACTCCAAGGGACCAACGAGGCGCGGGCGGGATAGGTTTAAAAACATACGAGCATGCCAAGACATGATGCACTGGCTCAAGCAGGCCCAAGGAGCGAAAGAAGGACAAAAACAGTGACAAAAAGGTAAGTACCATAGAAAAGCCGTGTGATGTTAAAAGCGGAACCCTCCTCCTTAATTTCCAGGCTTGGGACTGGCACGACAAAGGGCTAGAGTGTTCTAAGGCCAATTGCCGTGGCGGAGTTGCCTACTTAGGTCAGGTGTTTACCGTGAAATGGTGTTACGACTGGAAATAACGGGTCTGAGAGAAACGCTTGCAAGAGAGATGTTGACTCGACGGCTGCCAAAGTTAAAATGAACCTTTCTCACTCCAAGGGACCAACGAGGCGCGGGCGGGATAGGTTTAAAAACATACGAGCATGCCAAGACATGATGCACTGGCTCAAGGGTTAGGGTTAGGGTTAGGGTTAGGGTTTAGGGTTAGGGTTAGGGTTAGGGTTAGGGTTAGGGTTAGGGTTAGGGTTAGGGTTAGGGTTAGGGTTAGGGTTAGGGTTAGGGTTAGGGTTAGGGTTAGGGTTAGGGTTAGGGTTAGGGTTAGGGTTAGGGTTAGGGTTAGGGTTAGGGTTAGGGTTAGGGTTAGGTCAAAAACGCTACAAATCACCAAAATGGCAAAAAGCACTGGCTCAAGCAGTTCAATGGAGTGAAATGGAACAAAGTGGCAAGATGGAAACAGGTAAGTACCGTAGAAAAGGCCTAAGCGGAACCCTCCTCCTTAATTTCCAGGCTTGGGACTGGCACGACAAAAGACTAGTGTGTACTAAGACCAATTGCCGTGGCGGAGTTGCCTACTTTAGGTCAGGTGTGTACCATGAACCATGAAATGCTGTTACGACTGGAAATAACGGGTCTAAGGGAACCGCTTACGAGAGAGATGTTGACTCGTCGGCTGCCAAAGCTAAAATGAACCTATCACACTCCAAGGAAACAACGAGGCGCGGGCAGGATAGGTCAAAAACGCTACAAATCACCAAAATGGCAAAAAGCACTGGCTCAAGCAGTTCAATGGAGTGAAATGGAACAAAGTGGCAAGATGGAAACAGGTAAGTACCGTAGAAAAGGCCTAAGCGGAACCCTCCTCCTTAATTTCCAGGCTTGGGACTGGCACGACAAAAGACTAGTGTGTACTAAGACCAATTGCCGTGGCGGAGTTGCCTACTTTAGGTCAGGTGTGTACCATGAACCATGAAATGCTGTTACGACTGGAAATAACGGGTCTAAGGGAACCGCTTACGAGAGAGATGTTGACTCGTCGGCTGCCAAAGCTAAAATGAACCTATCACACTCCAAGGAAACAACGAGGCGCGGGCAGGATAGGTCAAAAACGCTACAAATCACCAAAATGGCAAAAAGCACTGGCTCAAGCAGTTCAATGGAGTGAAATGGAACAAAGTGGCAAGATGGAAACAGGTAAGTACCGTAGAAAAGGCCTAAGCGGAACCCTCCTCCTTAATTTCCAGGCTTGGGACTGGCACGACAAAAGACTAGTGTGTACTAAGACCAATTGCCGTGGCGGAGTTGCCTACTTTAGGTCAGGTGTGTACCATGAACCATGAAATGCTGTTACGACTGGAAATAACGGGTCTAAGGGAACCGCTTACGAGAGAGATGTTGACTCGTCGGCTGCCAAAGCTAAAATGAACCTATCACACTCCAAGGAAACAACGAGGCGCGGGCAGGATAGGTCAAAAACGCTACAAATCACCAAAATGGCAAAAAGCACTGGCTCAAGCAGTTCAATGGAGTGAAATGGAACAAAGTGGCAAGATGGAAACAGGTAAGTACCGTAGAAAAGGCCTAAGCGGAACCCTCCTCCTTAATTTCCAGGCTTGGGACTGGCACGACAAAAGACTAGTGTGTACTAAGACCAATTGCCGTGGCGGAGTTGCCTACTTTAGGTCAGGTGTGTACACTCTTAATATTACAACGTTACCGCCTGAAGTACTTCAGTACGTATAGTCCCTGTTTACATACTACTATGTACTTTACAACGTAGACAACGTCAACGCCTGCTATCTAGGCGAATTTTTTAACATATTAAACAACGTTAATCTGGTCCACCCTCTTATCTAACGGAGTTATACGTTAACTTACACCCATTACTTCTAACTATATCTTTGTATTGTTCCATGTTTAATATAGTCCAGGAAAAGTCTTGCGAATTTTGCGACTATAAATGTGTGAAATAATTTTAGAAAGCAAGCTATTCAACATTTTATCAATTATGATTGTAATGTTTTTCGTATATGAGAATAAACTTTTACAGCACTATTAGGCCTAAAGCAAGTTTGCAACTGTTCAATGGGCGTTAGCATAGCGCATGAATACACCAAGTGAGTCATGCCTCTTCCGCGGGGGAACAATGATGGGCCAAAGACCCGCTGAGGTTAATCTGGTCCAGGCTCTGATCTAACGTAGTCTATGAGTTAACTTCCACAAATTACTTCTAACTATACCTTTGTATGGTTCCATGTTAAAAATAGTCCAGGCACAGTCTTGCGAATTTTGCGACTATAAGTTTGTGAAATAATTTTAGAAAGCACGCTAATGAACATTTTATAAAGTATGCTGTCCATGTTTATTCTTATGTATGAGAATAAACGTGGACAGCATTATTAAGGCAAGTTTGCAACTGTTCGATAGGCGTTAGCATAGCGCACGAATACACCAAGTGAGTCATGCCTCTTCTGCGGAGAACAATGATGCGCCTAAGCCTCTCTGCGGTTAATGTGGACCACGCTCTTATCTAACGTAGTCGATACGCTAACTTCCACAAATTACTTCTAACTATACCTTTGTATGGTTCCATGTGAAAAATAGTCCAGGCACAGTCTTGCGAATTTTGCGACTGTAAGTTTGTGAAATAATTTTAGAAAGCACGTTAGTCAACATTTTATAAATTATGCTGTCCATGTTTATTCTTATGTATGAGAATAAACGTGGACGGCATTATTAAAGCAAGTTTGCAACTGCTGAATAGGCGCATGAATACACCAGGTGGCATCCCCTTCCACGCGAGAACGATGATGGGCCTTAGCCACGCTGTGGCCTACGGCCATTTTGAACAAAAAATTTCCACAAGAAATAAGTAAAACATGGGCCTATAATTACCGCAATAGGCCTATAAAAAACCCATTTAATAATACATATCAGAAAAAGTAGACAGGATGCCCAGTTGGCACGGCCATGTGTGAAGTAGGACATTAACGCTCACCTAGTACGCGATGCTGTTTAGCCGAATCGGTTAAGTAAGTAAGTCAGTAAGAATACTCTTTGTTAGACTGCCAGCATACTCCCAAAAGCGTAAAAAGGGTTTACACGATAGCAGCAATGGGATGGGATGGAATTTGGTGGGACATGAAGTTGGACCAGGGTTGGGGTGGTCCAGAGTTGATATGGGGTGGTTTGAGGGTTGGACGCCGGAATGAGGCGAGTAGACTAAATTTTCTTCATTGTTAAGGAATTTGGTGGGTGCGTGGCGGGACAGGGTGGAGGATGGGGGTTGGGTTTGGGGTGGGGTATGGCGTGGGGCTAAGGTGAAGCCAGGGTGGGGCGACGTTGCATGGTGGGTGGGACAAAAAATATAATTTACTCCAAACGGAGGAGTGTGGTGGGGCGGGGTGGGTTGGGAAGAGAATGGGCGGGGGGAGGGCTGGAGACGGGTGGAGTATGGGGCGGGACCAGGGTGGTTATAGGGTGGGGGCGACGTTGGAAGGTGGGTTGGGCGAGAAGGTTGGATGGGAAATTCGGGGAATGGAATGGGGTCAGTCGGTCGAGTAATTAAATAAATAGTAGGCACGATTTCCAAACTTATAAAGTAGGCCTACCACTCAATAGCAAGTGCAAGTGTACCGACTCATTCAAGAGATCTGCAGTTGAACCAAATATGTTGTTCAAAGAGTAGGCCTAGTCAAATGGAGATCCGAGCTCGGTTTTTGCTGTTTAACGACATTGCCATTGAAAATATGTCTAAAGTTGCTCTCCCTTTATCCAGTGATTCCAGTCTTTGGTCTGGTACTGTCAGAGTACAAACCATAGAGATTTATTATAATAAATATAACGCTAGAGGGAATATCACGCCGCCATATTGATGTCGTTTCTGTAATCGTGCGGGCCAATCAAATCACGTATAATCGACAGTAATCGTGCCGACCAATCACAGTCTTACACCTTCCAACAGCTGGAAAAGTAAAAAAAATTAAAACTAACATGGCTTGTGACGTCACTGGCGTGATTACCGTTAAATATATATTATGGTCGTTGATGACTTCACTTTTTTATGCAGCGGAGATAGGCCATACTCTCTCTAGCCTATATATTTTATATATATAGCGTACATCTCTATGGTACAAACCAGGCCGGTGGGATCACGTGGTTTTTGCTGAGGCATATTCACTGTCATACTAATTTTAGCTCAACCAATCACAGCTCATGAAAGAACCACCAATCCCAGAAGAGAAACTATTGGCGTCCAGGCTTCTTCCGTGACTCAGCGTTTTTCTGAAATCATAACTTTGTAAAAAGCGATAAAATATATTTTACAGTCATTTATTGAAGTATTTATAAATAATATATATAAAAACACGGAGTGTAAATAATTGGAAAGTCGTGATCAAGTAAAAGTTATTATTTATATTTTCCACTGGCGAACGTAAATACGATGGATCGTCTTCTGTGATTGGTGGTTCTTTCATGACGTATGATTGGTTGAGCTAAAAATAGACCAACCGTCGCTGTCAGGTCGCTGTCATAATATTTTCATGTTATATATTTATACTCTTATTTCTTATTCGGAATCAACGTCACTGGGCAGCTCAACATAGGAAGCTCTGTCTAGTAATATATATGAGGTCGTTGGTACAAACAGTGGCGGAGTTGTTGCCCATCAGCTCAGAATAAGCAGCTGTTTTGGACGGTGCTCCTTTGTAGGGCCGGATATTGAAAACTGACGTCTGGATTAGTCTGAGAATGAATCTTGAAGAGGTGAGACCAGTTTTGAGTAGAAAGCCTGAAGGATAGGCTAATAGACAGAGGAATCCGAGTCAAATGAGCCGTGGTGGATGGTTGGCAATTACGACTATTAGGCCCTAGGCCTATCTATGTACAACTACTTTCGGACTACTGAATTGAACAGCCCTTCTGACTAGACAGCGCTCGAGAATAAGCTGGTGCCCTGAGCTTGGCTTTCGAGTGCCGCATAAATTTTTTAAGGTTACAGCGCAGTGCGTTTGCAGACGTTTTATCAGAGAATGAATATCAATTAATATTAGGCCTATAGTGTGTTGACCCTAGTCACTGATTTCAAAAGGCGCTAAAGCAATGTTGAACCTAGCGGAAACGGTCCAAAATGGCTATTGGCGCAATTTGTGTTACTTCGGTTTTTACAAATTTCCTTCAATGTCGTCGAATAATGCAGCAAAATGAAATTCAACCCTTCCGCTTGTGTTTTTTGGTATGAACTTACATTATTTTCAAGCGTTACGGTGGTTTTGGTGTGGTTGTCTCTACTTCAGTGCGGACGGTATCTAATAGTGCGGTGACACTTATCATGGATGTAATTGTAATTGTGCATTTATATAGCGCCACTTCAAGAGAACTCAGAGGCGCTCCCGACCTGACACCAAACTACAATGAAAGAGAATGGGTTTTAAACGCTTGTTTTTTTCATGGTAGATAATTGCACATTATTCACACGCATGGTTAACTTCTGTTGACGGTTTATCGCTTTCTAGATGCTTTGAAGCAGATGATGTGATGAAATAGTTTGGCCTTCTACGTGTATGTAGTTGCTGTATTAGTATAGGGGCCGTTGCATCAGTCATGAGGGTAGTTTTTCAAACAACTGTCCAGGTGTGTTTTCTGTTTATTTTTTAGCCATGCACTTAAATGACACATGGATCATTTGCTGCCATGTGGATTGCTCTCCCCCTCTTTACGTGTTTCTGTTATTACTATTATGTAGGTAGACGAGTGCATCAGCTCGGTCGTCGATTTGCAGCTCAGTCAACAAATACGGTCGCTCCTGATTGGAGTAAAATAGAGCGCGAGCTCTTAACTACACATCTATGGATTGGACCTACCGCCTATTAGTGTTTTCTAAAGTAAGTAAATGAGTTAGTGTCCGTGAACATAACTTATTGGCTTTTTGTGACTAAGATGTTAATATTTTATTGAAATATAGGTGAACATTTACATTGTCTCGTTGCTGAATTGCAGGAGAAGAGCTGTACAGCTGCCACAGACTGGGAATAAATGGAGAGATTTATAAGGCATGAATTAATACAACTTGATATGATAGTGATTAATCATGATGATGATTACGATGATGATGATCAACATTTCCTGTAGTTTTTCTTGTAAAAATTGTTGCTTTGAATAAATTATTTTACTGATTGTAATAATAAAAATAATGCACTTATATTAAAAATAATGAGAATTATAATTATATAATAATAGTCACGCTTTAGTGCTTTGAGTTTTGTGGGTTTCCTTATGCAATACGATGGACACGAAAACTCTGAAACCAAATGCATTGTATCCTATGAGCCTTAATTAATTATTCTGCCTCTGTCAACTTACAAGAATAGTGAAAATAACTTTTGTATAATGATGATTACACATGGTATTAATATTGATGGTATGATTTGTATGTGCTACTAACTCATAATGATTTTGAATTAATTTGTAGCTCTGCCCAGAATTTGATGCTGGCGATGAAGCACACAGGACAAGCATACGATGATAACGGCCAGATGTTTGGGAAACAAGTGATCTTCTAATGGTATGAGCTCATACTGAAAACATTCAGTACTAATGTCTCTGTGTCACTCTGTCTCATCCTTAACAATGGTCTGTAACAATAACACTCTTTTTCGTTCGTTTAGATGCAAGTGCTCTTCTTTTGTGTACAGTTTTGTTACAGTTCTTCCGTAGTTCTATTTTCTTACCAAATGCTGTAAATGATTTACTTGTAATGTATGTATTTATTTTTTATTTATCTTTGTATGACATGTATGTCAAGCTCTATTTCATTTGAACATCTTTGACATTTCTGTGTCACTATATTATTATTTTTATTATTATTATGCAACAAAAGATCCCGCGAAGGCCACAGCGTTAAAGCACTGAATGGTCACCGAAGTCTTTGGTGAAATTACGATTATTATTATTATTAATTTTTATTTTTTGTTATCTCAGATCCCGAGGTCGGGATTTCAAACAATTATCCGGAGACTTACAAAATTGTTCAGCAAATTCTTAGAACTGTTACATAGCCATGCACATAAAGTTTTCTGAGATACTTATTATTATTATTATTATTGTTGTTGTTGTTGTTTTTTTGTGTTTTTTAAGCGCCCGAGGTATTTATGATCCCTCAGGCTTTAAAAACAATAAATAATAAAAACAGTGTTGTTCTGGAGTTATTATTATTGTTATTATTATTATTATTATTATTAATAAATGAATTAGCAACAGTGCAAGGTCTCGCCAAAATGTATATCTGAGGCACCAAGTTGTGCCATAGAGAAATTCCAGGTGCATACATTAAATTTGCTTTTTATATATGTATGTATGTGTTTATGTTTGTACTGTGAGTGTGTAGGTAAGTATGTATTTATGTATGCACTATATGTGTGTTTGTATATATTTCAAGCAGGAGATGGTTTCTTCCACACGTCTACGAAATTTCTGCGCCAGTACATTGCGTCCTGGACAGATTCTTACGTGGTCTATAACAAATGTCTTTGTTTGTTTGTATGTGCACTTGTTATAGCGCCCCTTCAAGCTCTCTCTACTCAGAGGCGCTCCCGAATGCAGAGCGGACACTGCATCGGAGTTTCACGCTGAAGCGCTGAGCAATTGTGAGTGAAGAACTTGCCCAAGGTTCTTGCGCGGCGAGGTGGATTCGAACCCCGAACCTTCCGGCTTCAAGGCAATGACGCCACCACTAGACCACCGCGCCTCACAAATGTCCAGGTACATACATGTAATGTGTAAGCATATTTTTATGTGTATGTTTTTGTGTCTGCAGTTGTGCACCTGACTATTATGATAAGTATCAGAAATACTTTATGTGCATGGCTATGTAACTATCTATGTGTTTGCTGAACAGAGAGAGATGAAACAGTATATTAATGCAATTGTGGACTGTTCCAAATTGAGGTCCAGACTACAAGTGCATGAGAAGACGTGATAAATATTTTAGTGTATTCATTGCAGTTCCTTTGACTTGGAGTATGTAGAAGATAAATTGTTTTATAAGAGTTTAATATCCATTTTTTGCAGCCACCTAATGACATGTTTCTGTTGTTGGAAAGACTGCACGAATGCCGAGGTCTTCTCTCAACGTTTCCCTAAAGCCTGCCTACACACAGAGTAAATTCTTCTTTCTCCAAACGCACTCTTGATGAACATTTACCTAGCACCTTTTATGAAGCTGATTTTACATGTTAAAATATTTCTAGATAATCTGTCTAGATGTGCGAGAAGATATCCACTGTTATGTGTAATATAGAGTGCCAGTGTTGCGTGTGAGATAGAGTGCCAGTGTTGCGTGTGAGATAGAGTGCCAGTGTTACTTGTGAGATAGAGTGCCAGTGTTACGTGTGAGATAGGGTGCCATTGTTACTTGTGAGATAGAGTGCCAGTGTTACGTGTGAGAAAGAGTGCCAGTGTTACTTGTGATATAGAGTGCCAGCGTTACGTGTGAGATAGGGTGCCATTGTTACTTGTGAGATAGAGTGCCAGTGTTACGTGTGAGATAGAGTGCCATTGCTACGTGTGAGATAATGTGCCAGGGTTACGTGCGAGATAAAGTGCCCGTGTTACGTGTGAGATAGAGTTCCAGTGTTACGTGTGAGATAGAGTTCCAGTTTTACATGTGAGATAGAGTGCTACTGTTAGTGTGACATAAAGTGCCAGTGCTACATGTGTGTTTGTATGTACATGCATGCTTGGAAACAACCTTTGCATCTTTCGAGCAAACCCTGCCATCTTCAGAGCCAACCTTTCCACTTCTCAAGCCAACCTGTCCATCTTTCATGTCAACCTAAACAACTTCAGAGCCACGTTGTCCAGTTCTTTCAAGACAACTATGCAGAGATACTCGGCCCATATTCAAAGCGAACCTTTCCATCTTTTGAACCAACCATGCCCATTTTCAGAGCCACCCTGCCCGTCTTCCGGGCAACATTGACCAACTTCCAATCCAATGTGTACTTAGTACTATCTATCTTTTGAGCCACCCTGCCTACCTTTCAAGCCAGCCATTCATATCCACGTGTAGATGCATACATGACTGCACATATGTATATATGTATGCATGTGTGTTTGTTTGTATTATATGTTTTTAAAGTCTTTTTGTGTGCATGTTTAATTGTATATGCACATGTGTAAGTGTTTGTATGTATGTATGTATGTATGTATGTAAATGCATATACGTATGCTCTTACTGAAGCATGTTTTGTTCAACTCCTTGGATTTTTCAAGTACTTGGATATCTAACTCCATCTTCCTCTGATGGATGACTATCCATACTTCAGATTCATATTTCAATGCGACTTACCACACGTAAGAAATTTCTGTAATATTAAAAACTATGTGCAGGAGCTCTGTTGCTCCAAAGGTATCCAAGGCCAGTCAGTGCCCCTCCATTCTGCACATTTATTGAAAATTAGTGCTGCTGTGCGATACAATTGAAATGCATTATTGTGTGAGTGGATCTTTTTATGGGTGTGTTTGGGTGGGTTTGTGTGTGGGTCTGCGGCTGGTGTTTTTATAGACGATGACTTTAAATTGTAAAAAACATAAGTGCTGCTGCTATGTGATATAATTGAAATGCATTATTGTGTGTGGGTGGATTTTTTTATGGGTTGTCTGTGTGTGTGTGTGTGTGTGTGTTTGGGTAGCTTTGTGTGTGGGTCTGTGGGTGTTGTTTTTCTAGACAATGATTTTAAATTGTGTTAAAAATGAGTTATGTTGCTGTGCGATGTTATTGAAAAGCATTATTGTGTGGGTGGAACTTTCTTTTATTCATTCATTCATTCCGAAAACTTATATAGTGCCCCCTTCAAGAAGCCTACTCAGAGGCGCTCCCAGCCCAAACATGGCTAAAAGGATTTTTCTTAAGCAACTGATAGAAGGAAGGCAAATTATTCCAAATTAGTGAACGTAGTGCAAGCGGGAGCCCATTCCATGTGGATGGGCCAACAACCGAGAAGGCTCTACGCTGTCTGGTAGCAGATTGGGTTCGAGGGACCAGCAGCTCCCCATTGGCCGAAGAGCGTAAAGCTCGACGGGAGGCTATGTTGGAGACAGGGCGACAGAGATCAGATAAGTAGGATGGAGCACAACCAGTGAGGCACCGTCAGACAAGTGCTGCTATTCCTCTACGAGATGCACTGCGAGACAGGAAGCCAGTGCTTATGGGTTGTCTCGGTGTATGTGTTTGGGTGGGTCTGCGGCTGTTGCTTTTATAGACGATGATTTTAAATTGTATTAAAAATGAGTGTTGCTGCTATGCGATTTAATTGAAATGCATTATTGTATGAGTGGATATCTTTTTGTTTGTTTATATGTGCACTTGTTATAGCGCCCCTTCAAGCTCTCTCCACTCAGAGGCGCTCTCGAATGCAGAGCAAACACTGCATCGGGGTTTCACGCCGAAGCACTGAGCAATTGTGAGTGAAGGACTTGCCCAAGGTCCTAACATGGCGAAGTGGATTCGAACCTCGAACCTTCCGACTCCAAGGCAACGACGCCACCACTACACCACTACGCCCCAGCATGGTAAAATGTCACTGTGTGTGTTTGGGTGGTTTTGTTTGTGGGTGTATTCTGTTTGTGTGTTTGTGGATGTGTGTGTTTATGTGTTGGTCTTTGGTGTTGTTTTTATAGATGATGTTTTGAAATTGTATTGTAATAAGAGTTAGAGCTTTGCACTGCAATTTAAATGCAATATTAGCTGTGGGTTTGTGTAGGTTTGTGTGCAGGACTGTGGCTGTTGTTTTATATAGACGATGGTTTTAAATTGTATTAAAATGAGTGCTGCTGCTATGGGATATAGTTTGAATGTATTATTTTATGTTTGTTTGTATGTGCACTAGTTATAGCGCCCCTTCAAGCTCTCTCTACTCAGAGGCGCTCCCGAATGCAGAGCGGACACTGCATTGGAGTTTCACGCCGAAGCGCTGAGCAATTGTGAGTGAAGGACTTGCCCAAGGTTCTTACGTGGCGACTTGAGGTGGATTCGAACCTCGAACCGTCCGGCTTCAAGGCAATGACGCCACCACTAGACCACCGCGCCCCAAAAATGTGTGTGTGGTTGGTTATGTGTTTTGTGGGTGTGCTCTGTGTGGATGAGACTGTGTGTGGGTCTCCGTCTGTTGTTTATTTGGATGGTGGTTTGAAATTGTATTAAAATTAGAGCTGCTGCTATGCGATATAATTGAAATGCGTTATTGTGTATGTGTGCGGGTGGGTATGTTTTTAGGTGTGTGTGTGATTAAGTTTGTGTGTGGTTCTGTGGCTGTTGTTTATATGTTCGTTTTTAAATTGTATTAAAATGTGTCCTACTGCTATGGGATAAGTGGGATGCATTTTTGTGTGGGTGGGTGTGTGGCTCTGCCTCTGCCTGTGTATGGGTTTGTATACATGTGGGGCTGCTGTTATATACATAAAGAATTACAGATGGACAAACACAACAGACAGTCATAGTCATTTTTTTAAGTTCTGATGAGATTTACGATGAGATTTATATTGTCTACTGTGTTTTGCTTGTAATTGTAATTGCAAGATTTTTTACTCAGTTCCAGTCCTCCTTTTTTTATCTTATCACGATTTCACAAAAATCTTTAATATTCTGACTTCTATGTTTGTTACATATCGTATCGTAATGGCTGAATAACGAAGGTTTTTCTGAAACTGATTCAGATTGACCTGGAATGTGAAATCTGGTATTTGAATCCTCAATGCATTCGTCTTCCTCAACGAGTTCCTAGAAGAATGCTCCTCATTTCATGGTTCCAGCAGCTTGTTAGCGATGCATGTGGTTTGATCATGGTAAATACCTAATTTTTGTATTTCTTTCGCTTACTATACAAAGTACCAGATTTTAATCAGTTCATACCTTCAATGTTCTGTAAAGTGTAAAACTGATTGAGAGTCTGGCATTTTAAAAGACCATTCATCATCCGATGTCTGTTCACACAGTTGTTAGCAGTGGATGAGAGTTGTGCAGTTTAACAAGTCCAGGAAGTGACGTTGTGTGAACATATATATTGTGGGGTGTCGTGGTGCAAGGGTATGTTCTGTGCCTTAGAGCAGGCAGGTTGCGGATTAGAATCCACCTCAAGCGGGTGCGTAGGGACCCTGACCAACTCCTATCGCAATTACTCATGTGCTTCGGAGTGAAACTGTGATTCAGTGTTCGTGCTTTAGTTGAGAGCTCCTCGAAGTAGAATCTTGAAGGGCACTATTACAAGTGCTCCTGTGTACTATCTATATCTATAAGAAAGGATGTATGTATGTCATAGGTATGTGGCTTTATCCAGAATGCACGCCCACAGTCTCGCAGCTATTGATCTGAAACTTTGCACCTAGACAGGGATCCATCAGACTTAAAAAGTGCAGGGGTTGGCGAATTTCTAACACCATGGGGGCCAGGATGGGGTGAATTTGGGGGGGGGGCAAAAAATTTTGGCAGTTATTTATGGCAAATTTTTCATTTAGACAGAGGACCGTCAGGTCCTCCCAGAAAACGAGTTGGCGAACCTTGACCACCAGGGGGAGAATGGGGGTGGGCAAAAAAAATCCATTTTCCACATTTTTATACCATCGCCATAGTTTCACAGCTATTCACCTGAAACGTTGCAACTAGGTAGGGTACCACCGGGACCACGTCGCCTCCAAGCAACACAAGTCGCCCCGCACGAGCCGGGTGGGGCAGGGTGTTGTTTAGAGGGGGCGAAATTTTTCAGAAAGCGAAATTTTTCAGCTATTGATGTCAAATTTTGCATTTCGATAGAGGATCGTCAGGTCCACCCAGTGGAGGAGTTGGCGAATCTTTACCAACCGAGGGAGAATGGGGGAGGGGGCGAAAACTCCATTTTCCATATTTTTTTACCATTGCCATAGTTTCACAGCTATTCACCTGAAACGTTGCGGCTAGTAGGGTACCACTGGGACCACCTCGCCACCAACGAACATATACTTTGCCCCGCAGGGCCCGTGTGGGGCAGGGCGTTGTTTAGGGGGGCGAAAAAATTTGGGGGGGGGCATTTTTTCCAGTCTTGCAGCTATTGATATGAAACTTTCTTGTAGACAGAGGACAGTCAGGTCCAGCCAGTGGAGGGGACCATGGTGGAGCGTGAAACCCCAAACTTTTGCTATTTCCATTCCGTAGACATAGCTTCACGGCTATTTACATAAAATTCCCCGGCATCGCCGGCTATCCCAGCTAGTACAATCTATATAAATAAAAGTGAAACTTTCCGATAGTTTGTTATGAGTGTTCTCGAAAACTGACGGAACGATTGTTCTGAAAATTTTACAAAACCTTCCATTCCAATAAAACCGTGTTGTATTATGCTTTTTTACAAAAAAACCGCAATATTTTCCACAAAAAGAGAACTTTAAATTCCATTCGACCGCCATTTTGAAATTATACACATCCCAACGTCCATGAGGGTTGCCAGATTTCGGAAAAGTTTTTGTCGCGACATCACGTCGTAAAGTCGCCCAAAAGTTGCGAGATGATCAAGGTTGCCAAATTTTCGGAAACACTTTGCCGCGAAATCACGTTGTATAGTCGCCCAAAAGTCGCGATAGCGCATATGTCGCTGTCTGGAAGGAACGGTGTGAGGAGGAAAGGAGGGAGCTGGACGAATGCATAATCTATATAAATAAAAATGAACTTTCCAATAGTTCGTAACATCACCACGCTGAAAGTCACGCACCGATTGTTTTGAAAATTTTACAACACCTTCCATTCCCATACAACCGTGTGTTAAGATTTTTCACCAGAAAAAACGCAACCTTTTCCACAAAAAGTGATCTTTGCAATCCGTTCGCCCGCCATTTGCAAATTCAACACGTCCCACACGGCTGCCAGATTTCAGAAACGCCGTCTCCAAACACAGCAGACGAAACATCAATGAGGTCGCCTGCTGTGACGTCATATTAATTTCCCAAAGCGGCCTTTTCCCAAAGCGGCCTTCATCATTATTGGGCTAGAAATGGACGGTGTGACGGAGGAAAGGAGCGGAGGGAGCGGGACGAAGACGGTGGGGAGGGAGCGGAGGGGGAGGGGAGATGGAGGTCGAGGGGGAGGGGGAAGCGGAGGGGATGGAAGAGAGAGGAGGGGAGGGGAGGGGAAGGAGGAGGGGAAGGGAGGGGAGGGAGAGGGGAGGGGAAGGGAGAGGGGGAGGGCGGGGGAGGGGGAGGGGAAGGTGGAGGGGAGGACTTAAAAATTTCTATTATAATAATAAGCTTTGTTTGTTCAATTTCACTGATCATAGTGTGGTTGACTGAATGTTTCATAAGAGTTGTGTTGACCGCATGCTTGATGAGTGGCACTTATACCCCAATCACTACTTGATAAGCATTTGCTTGTTATTTTGGAAATTGATTTGTAACTGTTTCATGTCATTTACTCACATAGTGACAAAAACAGTCAACCTTGGGTGGATATCCATTTACTTTCAAGCCTTAGAAAGAAGGCAGGGTCATTCCGTGCCAAATCAACAAATTTTTCAGAGATTTCAAGGTCGACCATCTCAGATTTCAAGTAAAATTTTACAGACTGTTTATTAGGGTATTAGATGAAACTATGTCAAATTTTAGATCAATATCTTAAGTAGTTATGAAGATATTAAATTTTAAAGACGTCTGGGGTGACCTCGTTTTTGACGTTTTGGAACTCACGTCTAAATTTGTAGCGACATTCAGAAGCTCATAACTTCATTAATATAGCAGATAACTTTATGAAATTTTCAGGATGTTTAGTCTTTGTGGTTTAGATGACATGATGAAGAAACGAAAGATCAGTGTTGAAAATTCTGATGTTAGGACCCCACTGAAAATGGGTGGAAAAAAACTTGCGATTGTCTGATGTTCATACTTTGCAGCCACAGTATGGCCAGGTTGAGGTTTCCTTAAAGAATCTTTTAACAACTCTTAATACTAATATACTTGCTCTAAAAAAATAAGCAAAAGTTTTTCATTTCTGATGCATGTCTGCTGCCACATGGTCTTCCAAAAATGGAAAATTGTATTCCGAAGACAATTTTCAAGGTCGAAGACCCAAAGTTTGGACTGTCATATTAAGGCCAGGAAATGAACCAGAGGACTGATATTATTTTCATGTCATCAGTTTTTTGTGCTCTTTACCAAAATGCAAGAAACTGGGTGATGCAATTGGTGCTTTTTAACTTATAAATTTGGAAATATTGCACAAATGCCAATTCGCATTTATTCGGACATGGATAACTCTTAAGATGTATCTTCCTTCATATCATAGTAACTCACCAGGGTAAATATCCACCAAATAACTTCAAGAACTGAAAGAGATAAAGAGACTGAAATCTGAGTAAACTGACTTATTACAGAGATTATTTCACAATATAATGCCATGTTCTTGACGCCGTAATAAACTCGCGAATGCATAAGTACCGCAATTGAAATTAAAGTATTGCACGAACAAGAAGTAACACCATCACAATTTTTGGCAAACTTAGAGTGCCGGAGCCGCTCTTTCCAATGATGCAAATTTCATTGCTTCATGACCTTACAAACATGATGATCTTCGACCTTTACAATTGTCTTCGGAATACAATTTTCCATTTTTGGAGGGCCATGTGGCAGTAGACATGCATCAGAAATGCAAAAACTTTGCATATTTTTGTAGAGCAAGTACATTAGTATCAAGAATTGTTGAAAGATTCTTTAATGCACTCTCAATCTTGCCACAGCAGGGTTGCAAAGTATGATCATCAGACAGTCGCGAGTTATTTACAGAAAACACTGCCGCAATTTAAAAATAAGTATTGCACGAACAAGAAAGAACACCATCACAATTTTTGGTGAACTTAGAGTGCCTGAGCCGCTCTTTCCAATGACGCAAATTTCATGGCTCTATGACCTAACAAACATGATGATCTTCGACTTTGAAAATTGTCTTCGGAATACAATTTTCCATTTTTGGAAGACCATGTGGCAGCAGACATGCATCAGAAATGAAAAACTTTTGCTTATTTTTTTAGAGCAAGTATATTAGTATTAAGAGTTGTTAAAAGATTCTTTAAGGAAACCTCAACCTGGCCATACTGTGGCTGCAAAGTATGAACATCAGACAATCGCAAGTTTTTTTCCACCCATTTTCAGTGGGGTCCTAACATCAGAATTTTCAACACTGATCTTCCGTTTCTTCATCATGTCATCTAAACCACAAAGACTAAACATCCTGAAAATTTCATAAAGTTATCTGCTATATTAATGAAGTTATAAGTTTCTGAATGTCGCTACAAATTTAGACGCGAGTTCCAAAACGTCAAAAACGTGGTCACCCCAGACGTCTTTAAAATTTAATATCTTCTAAACTACTTAAGATATTGATCTAAAATTTGGCATAGTTTCATCTAATACCTTAATAAACAGTCTGTAAAATTTTCATTGAAATCTGAGATGGTCGACCTGGAGCCATTTGTTGAATTGAGGCGGAATGACCCGGCAGCTATCTTGGTGTTTAATAAAAAATAGTCCTCCTTCTTGATGGCTGAAGACTGTAGGGTGCCAATGAAAATCAAAGTTCGAGTTTTTTTCGGTCTCACCCCTAAATTTTGTTCATTTAGCCATAAAACTGAAATGTATGAAATTTTGGAGCAATTAGGTAACATTTACTGGATGCACAACACCTGTGAAGTTTTGAAAATCTGCATCATGGAATCACATAGGCCGCTATGTATAGCAGAATGCTCTGCATTGTGCACGATACGCATGTAGTGTTCCTCGTTGCATCAGTGTTTAATAAATATTATTGGCTGCAGTCTTTTACTGAGCAAACTCTTTCTGGGTGCTTGAAAGTGCTGGTGATGACTTTCAACCACCTTAAGCAGATATTGCTTCTGCTCCTCTTGGTTCATGATGTCGGACTTGAACATCTGTTTCAATGCGATTTCCCGTTCAGCTCTGTCTTTTTTTACCACCTTCAGCTCTTATGCCCTGCACTCTGCTGTGACTAGGCCTATATGCTGCACTGGTGTTCCAAAAGCTTGGATCTTGCAAAAGGAAATCTTGTAGAATATCCATGGAAGTAAAAATGTCTTTGTGTTTCATGACACAAAACGAGACAGCTGTTTTTCAGAGATACAGTTCTTGTCAATTGTCACTCGAACTGGAGAATCTTCTTCACCCAACTTACAAAGGGCTGCAACCATGTCAATTTTTTTCATAACAGAAAGTTCAGGATGAGGCAAGACCAAGAAGTGATTCACTCAAGTGCCGCCAATGGCGCCTGAAAGTTTGTATGGCTAGATCTGCAACGCGATTGCTTGCACTGTGTTAGACTACAAGATCTTACAATATCTGCAAGTCGTTTCGTGGTGCAGATGTGGATGATGCACATTGTGTGCCATGCTATGAGATAATTATAGTCTAAATGTCCAATCACAATCATGTTAAACTGCTAAGCCCAGGCACCTAAACGAAACTGAATTTCCATTTGTCAATAAATTAAAAGACTGCTACAGCCTGTGCCTCACCAGAACAACTGCATAACTTTGGGACCCAGAGAAGCTTCATCTCACCATCTCCATGGCTGCACTATGACTGCCCGGCAGATCAACGGTTTCTTTACCTGTGAGAGCAGGCAATATCTTACCATCCCAGTGTATCATCAGAGGACCAGGAATATACCATCAAAGGAAAATGCTTCTTTTAAAAGTAGTAGATGCACAATGCTGCCTTCGTGCCAATCGTATGGAATCCTTGTTAAGAATTAATTCCGATGGACTTTGACCTAGAGTAGAGACTGCAGCTGCCAGGATATATGTTGCATTAAATTTTCTGTTCAATACCTATGTTCTATGCAGTGCTGATACTACATCAGGATGAATTATATGCAATTATGCATAGTGGCTTTGATGTCTTCCTTTCCTTTACTACAGGAACTTTTCACATCACTGTCTTCGCCTTCAGTTGTATTGCCTCCATCGCTGTCGTTTGTCTGTATTGCCATCTGCAATTTCAATAGAGCTGTCATCTATTGATACTTTACTCTATTCAATCTATTGTTCTCTTTTCCGTCTGTTTGTTACTTGTTTTTCTCACAACGTCACGCTTCAACCTTCTCAAGCTTCAAGTCAACGTGTCTCAGACTCCCACGTCTTTTTTTAAATTTTCTCCCATTTTGCTAAGGATATCGCTTTTTGCTAGTGATGTTATAAGCATAGAGACTCAATATAAAACATAGATATGATATAGATATATTGATATAAAGCAAAGATATAACCAGAAATGGTGGCAATCTACCGAGTTAAAAAAATTTTAATATCGAGACAGACCAATATGTCAGAAATTAACTAGCAATACGGCACATACAACTATATAAAACTTCAGGAGCATTGTGCAGCCTCTACATTTTCATATTATCCCCCAAATTTTTCCCTGATTAACCCCCATATATAAAGGAACATTTGCAGAGGGTGAGAAAACAGAAAATTAAAACTTTATTTTTTGCTGTGTATTTCATTGGCACCCTACTGAAGAGTGCTTGAGTGTGTTGAACACTGACAACTTCTCGGGCTCATCGATTATTTGTTGCAAGTTTTGTACTTGTTGTCTCTTCTGCACAGGCTGACTTGTTAACTTCTAATTTTTGATCATCATTACTGATTGCAAATACTTCCATCCAAATGAAGAACTTTGCCTACAGATCACTTTATAACTAGTGCATTATCGTGTGGCTTATAGCCACATTTGGTCCACTGTCACAGCACTGGTGTATGCGTTTTGAAGCTGAGCCCCATTTTGAAAAAGAACTTGCAGCCGCTGTCCATGACTTTAGGATATTGGTGCAACCATTCTTAACAGAATTAATTGCTGAACACTAAGCTTTACATTCCTGAAAGTGTAGTATTAAACAAGAGTGTGCATTAGTAAAGGCATTGGTCTCAATTTGTCTGATGAGGTTTACATTTTGATTGCCCATTACCTATTTAGGCATGGTCTTGTGCTATTTTTAGTGTGATAAAGGTCATCCACTAATTGTCAGAGTAATTATTATTGGTGTATATTCCATTATTTATTTTGTCTGTGATGAACTGAGAACACTGGACTATTTCGATAATTTCGTGCCTGCCTTGCCTTGCCTTCAACCGTCCTCGGCACGAGGGTTGGTCTCATTGCAGACAATTCTTCTCCATCTTCTCCTGTCTTTGAAATAATTCTGTAATATAATAGTTCCTTAAATTTTACGAACTGATCAATTGATTTTGTAATTAGTACCAGTCTTATTCTTTTTTTTTATCTTGTTGAGTGCTTAGAGAATAATTATTTTGTAATATTGAATTCTGTTGTATTACATTAGCACATTCTGTCAAAGTAACTTATTAATCATACTTTTTTCTTAAACTGATTCAGCTTGACCTGGAATTTGAAACACTGATGTCCGACACTTCTGTCCTCAGAGAGTTGTGGCAATGATGGTGTAACTGTGGAAGTGCGCTTCACATTCCACAATTCCAGCAGCGTTTTTTGGAAGTCAGCTAATGGTAAATATACATTCATATATTCCTGTTGTTTCCTAGACATGTGTATTTTTCATGAAAATTGACTGTTTATTTTGTTTTGATAATATTTATTATTATTATTGTCCATGTTGTGAATTCCACTATAGCCAATTGTAATATTGACAGTGTTTGATGTCGAGCAGTTTTGTGTGAGGCACTTGTTCAAGGTGCATAAATACAGTTAATTGTCTCGGTAACAATGCACAGAACATACAGTTACACAATCATGTCCCATTTGTTGTTCTTATGGATCTGTCTGCCATTCGGCAGCAATACATTCAGTTCAGACAAGATTTTGTTGTTTATGTGAGTATCTTCATGAACATGTATTGTTCATGGAATACGAATGCACAGTTGCACTGTGCCAACCGCATTGCTGCCACAAAGCGGAAGCTCTTTTGCTCAGTGCTGCTATAAGCCTTCCATCTTTCTGCTTCCTGTTGCCATTATGGAATAAATAATGGCGGTGATCTGCACAATTGCAAAAATATAGGTGTTGCAATTAGGCTGA
Source organism: Lumbricus rubellus (assembly GCA_945859605.1). Lineage (NCBI taxonomy): Eukaryota > Metazoa > Annelida > Clitellata > Crassiclitellata > Lumbricidae > Lumbricus > Lumbricus rubellus. Next base: position 33,528,594 of record OX243825.1, read on the forward strand.
AACATTGCCTCCCAAAGCCAATTCTATTCAACATTTATAACTCACTTATTTTCCATATTTCTCATTTCCCAATATTTGATATTTTATTTTAATAACCACTTTGCATTCTTAGCGAACAATAAAATTAAGTATAATCTTTTGCTATCAGACAGTTTACACTGCTTACTTAGCTTGATTTCATTCTGCTCTCTGAAAAATTTCCGCTGTTTTCCTTCTCTTCAAGTGTTCAGGATCTGGGTGTTGTAATTGATAGCTCACTTACCTTTACTGAGCATATTTCCAATGTGACACGCTCGTCATATTTCCATTTAAGACGTCTCAGAGCCATTCGTCGCTCTGTCTCCTCCTCCATCTTCACTACCTTAATTCATGCTTTTATATGTTCACGAATTGACTATTGCAATGCTCTCCTCATTGGTCTTCCTAAAGTTCGTCTTTCACCGATTCAGTCGGTTCTCAACTCAGCTGCTAGATTGATTGCCCGCCTTCCCAAGTACTCTCACATCTCTACCTTTATGTTTCATGAACTTCACTGGCTTCCTCTCCGTGCTCGCACACAATTTAAGATCCTCACTCTGATCATAAAGGCTCAACGGGGTCTTGCCCCAAAATATCTCACTAATGTTTTACTTCGTCCTCACTCAGCTTCCTCCCACCGTCCACTTCGTGGAGGGGTTGGTGAATTTCTCCCACCAGGTGGAGAATGGGGGAGGGGCGAAAACTCCATTTTCCATAATTGTATACCATTGCCATAGTTTCACAGCTATTCACCTGAAAAGTTAGAGCAAAATAGTGTGCCACGGGACCACCTCGCCCCAACCAACACACACCTGGCCCCGCAGGGGCCGGGTGGGGCAAGGCATTGTTTAGGGGGGCGAAATTTGGGGGGCAAGTTTTTTTCAGTTTTCCAGCTTTTGATCTGAAACTTTGCATCTATACAGAGGACCGTCAGGTCCAGCCAGTGGAGGTAAAGCCATAGCTTCACGGCTGTTCACATAATACTCCCGGGCATCGCCCAGCTAGTACCATATAATATAGCATAATACCATATAAACCAAACTTTAGCATAAATTGTTGGTCATTAAAAAAAACCAATTTTTATTTTAAAGTAAAAATTATATTGATTTTGGTCCTAGGATTTTGTGCTGTTTGAAAATATTTTGACATTGATTGATAAAATTATGTACGTTTGTTTAATCTATACCATGTCTGACTTGTCTGTACACCAATATGCGGATAGCAATTGGTATATTAAAGAATATTCTTATCTTATCTTATAATCTTGGTAATATTTGACATTATTAATTTTATTCTCTTTCTTTTTATTTGGTGTATTGCTGAAGATTTGTTTTATGTTTTTTTCATATATATGCCATTCGCTGCTTGAACTTCCTTTTCTTGTGTGTGAATTTCCTTCCTGCGTCTCCAGTGTCATGATATTGACTTGAGTTTTGGGTTACTCAGAGCTAGCGGAACCTGTTCCTTTTTTCTGGTTAACCCATTTTGATGATCCACCTAATATGTTCATGGGATGCTGTTGAGATTGTTTACACAGTAGTATAGTTTTGTATTCTGTCGAATTGGTTTATGGTTGATATATAATTAACCATATTTGATCTGCTTTGAATGCTCAACTGAATTCGACGCTTTAAATAGAATTGTCTTTCTTTTGATTCAAACAGGTCGGATCATTGCTCAAGTCCGAGGAGAGACTCAGAGTTCCTCCAACAATGCCGCTACACCCACAGTCATTTGCAATAAGTGCTACATGACTTATTGCCCTACAGTCTTTCCAATCAGAATCGGTCTCAGCGGTTCAGGAATTCTTAGCCAGACACAAACGATGCTTTCTCGTCCTCAACTAAACTCGTCATTGCAGCGGCTGTTCCTCTGTCTAGTATTCGGACTCGGACTGTTCAACACTTTTGAATCATGCAAAACAGTACTTGGCTTGTGAATAAGCTGGTGCCATGTACTCTGCTTTATAGTAGAGCTAATACCAAGATGACTTTGGTATCGTGTGGCGTTGATAACCTTTTCAACCTGTTTTAGGTTTTTTAATATGGTGTATTCATTGACCGCTTTAGCATTTAGGAATTTTTTTCGAATAACAAGACTTCTTTAATTTTAAAGATTGGAAATTTCTTCCAAAGGTTCGTGAACTAGTTGATATGAAGTATATTGATGTTTAGTGATATGGGGTCATTTTTGCATTTGTTTTTGTCTTTAATATATGCGATTTTTATCAGTGCTCAAATAATAACCAAGTGCAGGTGTATTTTGACTTCATCTTGGAAATATATGGAATTTGTATATGCGGTTTTAACGTAGTGAAAGTGTTGATGGATTTTGAATGCTTGGTCTGTCTTGCTTAGATATTGGTCGGACTTAATATTATGTTTAATTAATTAATGATTAATAAATTTTCTTAATTGTTAATTAAATATTGTTGAACGAAAACAATATATTAAAATTGAGTGATATTATAAAATTGTAAATTGGACCGCGCATATACAGCTATGATTAAAGACCTCTTCCTTCACTGTTTGAAAAATATTTCTGTGAAGGTGAGCGTTCTTCTATGGTCAGATGCCAGAAAAGAGTATAAATATCATATCCATGCTGCACGAACCAAAACAATGATAATTTTCAAATAAGAGCTCAGGTTCATCAGTTTGGAGCACTTCCTCGTATTCTTAAAAAATAGACTGCACATGTTTCGTTTTAAAGCTGAATTAAAACATTATTTTTTACATAAAATTAAATTTCTTGATTGTTCTTTTAGGATTATATAAGTTTCAGTTATGGATGTTATGATGTGCTTGCACTTCTGTATTTTTTCTTCTATTCTATGCTGCAATGTTCTGCTGTTGCTTCAGTTGCAGGCTATTTTGTGGTCCAGACAATGTTAAGTTTGTTTAATCACATTGACCATAACTAATTGTTGTCTCTCTGCATGGTGACCTGGTTGTTCCTATGGCTCGATCTTCCACAGTGCTGCATAGAAGTTTTGCTATGGTCGGTCCGTCTTTCTGGAATAAGTTACCTATTAGTCTCCGTAATGAACTTCTTTGTCTTTCTTTGCCCCTTTTCCGCAAGCGTTTGAAAACCATTCTCTTTGATTATGGTTTGGTGTCAGGTGGGGAGCGCATCTGAGGAGTTCTCTTGAAGTGGCGCTATATAAATGTTCAATTACAATTACCATGTGTAAATGTGTCCATGGGAAAGAGACAGCCCAGCATTTTCAAATTATCTTATCCTTTTTGGGTGTCTGCAACAGATTAATTTTGAACTTACTGTTTATAAATTTACATCTGATTTATTTTCTTCTTGAGCCAATAAATGGTTGATTGATTGGTGGTATTTTTTTGGTTTATGGATTGATTTATTTTAATTTTTTGGTTTATTTCGAATTTATACATGTATTCATTTTATGAATTTATAATTTTACATAGCGCCTTTACAGCTTTTGTGGAGCACTAGGTGAATCCTTGAGAGATTTATGTTGTGTTTTAGATTTTATTAATGTGTGCCTAAAGAATGGAGAGCCTACTTAATAATGTCTAACATATTGAACTGTGTTAAATAAAGGGATGGGAGCGTACTGGCTACGTTCGATTCTAACATACTGAACTATGTGAAATAAAGGGGTGGGAGCGTACTGGCTACGTTAGATTCTAACATACTGAACTACGTGAAATAAAGTGGTGGGAGCGTACTGGCTACGTTAGATTCTAACATACTGAACTACGTGAAATGAAAGGGGTGGGAGCGTACTGGCTACGTTAGATTCTAACATACTGAACTACGTGAAATAAAGGGGTGGGAGCGTACTGGCTACGTTAGATTCTAACATACTGAACTACGTGAAATAAAGGGGTAGGAGCGTACTGGCTACGTTAGATTCTAACATACTGAACTACGTTAAATAAAGGGGTGAGAGCGTACTGGCTACGTTAGATTCTAACATACTGAACTACGTGAAATAAAGGGGTAGGAGCGTACTGGCTACGTTAGATTCTAACATACTGAACTACGTTAAATAAAGGGGTGGGAGCGTACTGGCTACGTTAGATTCTAACATACTGAACTACGTGAAATAAAGGGGTGGGAGCGTACTGGCTACGTTAGATTCTAACATACTGAACTACGTGAAATAAAGGGGTGGGAGCGTAGTTGCTACGTTAAATAACTGACGTAGTGAAGCTACGTTAGAAAATCACTACGTCAATCTAACGTATACTTACTCAGTGCATATAGAACGTAGTACTACGTTACTTACTACGTTCCAGGTAACGTAGTAGTATTTAGAGTGTACCATGAACCATGAAATGCTGTTACGACTGGAAATAACGGGTCTAAGGGAACCGCTTACGAGAGAGATGTTGACTCGTCGGCTGCCAAAGCTAAAATGAACCTATCACACTCCAAGGAAACAACGAGGCGCGGGCAGGATAGGTCAAAAACGCTACAAATCACCAAAATGGCAAAAAGCACTGGCTCAAGCAGTTCAATGGAGTGAAATGGAACAAAGTGGCAAGATGGAAACAGGTAAGTACCGTAGAAAAGGCCTAAGCGGAACCCTCCTCCTTAATTTCCAGGCTTGGGACTGGCACGACAAAAGACTAGTGTGTACTAAGACCAATTGCCGTGGCGGAGTTGCCTACTTTAGGTCAGGTGTGTACCATGAACCATGAAATGCTGTTACGACTGGAAATAACGGGTCTAAGGGAACCGCTTACGAGAGAGATGTTGACTCGTCGGCTGCCAAAGCTAAAATGAACCTATCACACTCCAAGGAAACAACGAGGCGCGGGCAGGATAGGTCAAAAACGCTACAAATCACCAAAATGGCAAAAAGCACTGGCTCAAGCAGTTCAATGGAGTGAAATGGAACAAAGTGGCAAGATGGAAACAGGTAAGTACCGTAGAAAAGGCCTAAGCGGAACCCTCCTCCTTAATTTCCAGGCTTGGGACTGGCACGACAAAAGACTAGTGTGTACTAAGACCAATTGCCGTGGCGGAGTTGCCTACTTTAGGTCAGGTGTGTACCATGAACCATGAAATGCTGTTACGACTGGAAATAACGGGTCTAAGGGAACCGCTTACGAGAGAGATGTTGACTCGTCGGCTGCCAAAGCTAAAATGAACCTATCACACTCCAAGGAAACAACGAGGCGCGGGCAGGATAGGTCAAAAACGCTACAAATCACCAAAATGGCAAAAAGCACTGGCTCAAGCAGTTCAATGGAGTGAAATGGAACAAAGTGGCAAGATGGAAACAGGTAAGTACCGTAGAAAAGGCCTAAGCGGAACCCTCCTCCTTAATTTCCAGGCTTGGGACTGGCACGACAAAAGACTAGTGTGTACTAAGACCAATTGCCGTGGCGGAGTTGCCTACTTTAGGTCAGGTGTGTACCATGAACCATGAAATGCTGTTACGACTGGAAATAACGGGTCTAAGGGAACCGCTTACGAGAGAGATGTTGACTCGTCGGCTGCCAAAGCTAAAATGAACCTATCACACTCCAAGGAAACAACGAGGCGCGGGCAGGATAGGTCAAAAACGCTACAAATCACCAAAATGGCAAAAAGCACTGGCTCAAGCAGTTCAATGGAGTGAAATGGAACAAAGTGGCAAGATGGAAACAGGTAAGTACCGTAGAAAAGGCCTAAGCGGAACCCTCCTCCTTAATTTCCAGGCTTGGGACTGGCACGACAAAAGACTAGTGTGTACTAAGACCAATTGCCGTGGCGGAGTTGCCTACTTTAGGTCAGGTGTGTACCATGAACCATGAAATGCTGTTACGACTGGAAATAACGGGTCTAAGGGAACCGCTTACGAGAGAGATGTTGACTCGTCGGCTGCCAAAGCTAAAATGAACCTATCACACTCCAAGGAAACAACGAGGCGCGGGCAGGATAGGTCAAAAACGCTACAAATCACCAAAATGGCAAAAAGCACTGGCTCAAGCAGTTCAATGGAGTGAAATGGAACAAAGTGGCAAGATGGAAACAGGTAAGTACCGTAGAAAAGGCCTAAGCGGAACCCTCCTCCTTAATTTCCAGGCTTGGGACTGGCACGACAAAAGACTAGTGTGTACTAAGACCAATTGCCGTGGCGGAGTTGCCTACTTTAGGTCAGGTGTGTACCATGAACCATGAAATGCTGTTACGACTGGAAATAACGGGTCTAAGGGAACCGCTTACGAGAGAGATGTTGACTCGTCGGCTGCCAAAGCTAAAATGAACCTATCACACTCCAAGGAAACAACGAGGCGCGGGCAGGATAGGTCAAAAACGCTACAAATCACCAAAATGGCAAAAAGCACTGGCTCAAGCAGTTCAATGGAGTGAAATGGAACAAAGTGGCAAGATGGAAACAGGTAAGTACCGTAGAAAAGGCCTAAGCGGAACCCTCCTCCTTAATTTCCAGGCTTGGGACTGGCACGACAAAAGACTAGTGTGTACTAAGACCAATTGCCGTGGCGGAGTTGCCTACTTTAGGTCAGGTGTGTACCATGAACCATGAAATGCTGTTACGACTGGAAATAACGGGTCTAAGGGAACCGCTTACGAGAGAGATGTTGACTCGTCGGCTGCCAAAGCTAAAATGAACCTATCACACTCCAAGGAAACAACGAGGCGCGGGCAGGATAGGTCAAAAACGCTACAAATCACCAAAATGGCAAAAAGCACTGGCTCAAGCAGTTCAATGGAGTGAAATGGAACAAAGTGGCAAGATGGAAACAGGTAAGTACCGTAGAAAAGGCCTAAGCGGAACCCTCCTCCTTAATTTCCAGGCTTGGGACTGGCACGACAAAAGACTAGTGTGTACTAAGACCAATTGCCGTGGCGGAGTTGCCTACTTTAGGTCAGGTGTGTACCATGAACCATGAAATGCTGTTACGACTGGAAATAACGGGTCTAAGGGAACCGCTTACGAGAGAGATGTTGACTCGTCGGCTGCCAAAGCTAAAATGAACCTATCACACTCCAAGGAAACAACGAGGCGCGGGCAGGATAGGTCAAAAACGCTACAAATCACCAAAATGGCAAAAAGCACTGGCTCAAGCAGTTCAATGGAGTGAAATGGAACAAAGTGGCAAGATGGAAACAGGTAAGTACCGTAGAAAAGGCCTAAGCGGAACCCTCCTCCTTAATTTCCAGGCTTGGGACTGGCACGACAAAAGACTAGTGTGTACTAAGACCAATTGCCGTGGCGGAGTTGCCTACTTTAGGTCAGGTGTGTACCATGAACCATGAAATGCTGTTACGACTGGAAATAACGGGTCTAAGGGAACCGCTTACGAGAGAGATGTTGACTCGTCGGCTGCCAAAGCTAAAATGAACCTATCACACTCCAAGGAAACAACGAGGCGCGGGCAGGATAGGTCAAAAACGCTACAAATCACCAAAATGGCAAAAAGCACTGGCTCAAGCAGTTCAATGGAGTGAAATGGAACAAAGTGGCAAGATGGAAACAGGTAAGTACCGTAGAAAAGGCCTAAGCGGAACCCTCCTCCTTAATTTCCAGGCTTGGGACTGGCACGACAAAAGACTAGTGTGTACTAAGACCAATTGCCGTGGCGGAGTTGCCTACTTTAGGTCAGGTGTGTACCATGAACCATGAAATGCTGTTACGACTGGAAATAACGGGTCTAAGGGAACCGCTTACGAGAGAGATGTTGACTCGTCGGCTGCCAAAGCTAAAATGAACCTATCACACTCCAAGGAAACAACGAGGCGCGGGCAGGATAGGTCAAAAACGCTACAAATCACCAAAATGGCAAAAAGCACTGGCTCAAGCAGTTCAATGGAGTGAAATGGAACAAAGTGGCAAGATGGAAACAGGTAAGTACCGTAGAAAAGGCCTAAGCGGAACCCTCCTCCTTAATTTCCAGGCTTGGGACTGGCACGACAAAAGACTAGTGTGTACTAAGACCAATTGCCGTGGCGGAGTTGCCTACTTTAGGTCAGGTGTGTACCATGAACCATGAAATGCTGTTACGACTGGAAATAACGGGTCTAAGGGAACCGCTTACGAGAGAGATGTTGACTCGTCGGCTGCCAAAGCTAAAATGAACCTATCACACTCCAAGGAAACAACGAGGCGCGGGCAGGATAGGTCAAAAACGCTACAAATCACCAAAATGGCAAAAAGCACTGGCTCAAGCAGTTCAATGGAGTGAAATGGAACAAAGTGGCAAGATGGAAACAGGTAAGTACCGTAGAAAAGGCCTAAGCGGAACCCTCCTCCTTAATTTCCAGGCTTGGGACTGGCACGACAAAAGACTAGTGTGTACTAAGACCAATTGCCGTGGCGGAGTTGCCTACTTTAGGTCAGGTGTGTACCATGAACCATGAAATGCTGTTACGACTGGAAATAACGGGTCTAAGGGAACCGCTTACGAGAGAGATGTTGACTCGTCGGCTGCCAAAGCTAAAATGAACCTATCACACTCCAAGGAAACAACGAGGCGCGGGCAGGATAGGTCAAAAACGCTACAAATCACCAAAATGGCAAAAAGCACTGGCTCAAGCAGTTCAATGGAGTGAAATGGAACAAAGTGGCAAGATGGAAACAGGTAAGTACCGTAGAAAAGGCCTAAGCGGAACCCTCCTCCTTAATTTCCAGGCTTGGGACTGGCACGACAAAAGACTAGTGTGTACTAAGACCAATTGCCGTGGCGGAGTTGCCTACTTTAGGTCAGGTGTGTACCATGAACCATGAAATGCTGTTACGACTGGAAATAACGGGTCTAAGGGAACCGCTTACGAGAGAGATGTTGACTCGTCGGCTGCCAAAGCTAAAATGAACCTATCACACTCCAAGGAAACAACGAGGCGCGGGCAGGATAGGTCAAAAACGCTACAAATCACCAAAATGGCAAAAAGCACTGGCTCAAGCAGTTCAATGGAGTGAAATGGAACAAAGTGGCAAGATGGAAACAGGTAAGTACCGTAGAAAAGGCCTAAGCGGAACCCTCCTCCTTAATTTCCAGGCTTGGGACTGGCACGACAAAAGACTAGTGTGTACTAAGACCAATTGCCGTGGCGGAGTTGCCTACTTTAGGTCAGGTGTGTACCATGAACCATGAAATGCTGTTACGACTGGAAATAACGGGTCTAAGGGAACCGCTTACGAGAGAGATGTTGACTCGTCGGCTGCCAAAGCTAAAATGAACCTATCACACTCCAAGGAAACAACGAGGCGCGGGCAGGATAGGTCAAAAACGCTACAAATCACCAAAATGGCAAAAAGCACTGGCTCAAGCAGTTCAATGGAGTGAAATGGAACAAAGTGGCAAGATGGAAACAGGTAAGTACCGTAGAAAAGGCCTAAGCGGAACCCTCCTCCTTAATTTCCAGGCTTGGGACTGGCACGACAAAAGACTAGTGTGTACTAAGACCAATTGCCGTGGCGGAGTTGCCTACTTTAGGTCAGGTGTGTACCATGAACCATGAAATGCTGTTACGACTGGAAATAACGGGTCTAAGGGAACCGCTTACGAGAGAGATGTTGACTCGTCGGCTGCCAAAGCTAAAATGAACCTATCACACTCCAAGGAAACAACGAGGCGCGGGCAGGATAGGTCAAAAACGCTACAAATCACCAAAATGGCAAAAAGCACTGGCTCAAGCAGTTCAATGGAGTGAAATGGAACAAAGTGGCAAGATGGAAACAGGTAAGTACCGTAGAAAAGGCCTAAGCGGAACCCTCCTCCTTAATTTCCAGGCTTGGGACTGGCACGACAAAAGACTAGTGTGTACTAAGACCAATTGCCGTGGCGGAGTTGCCTACTTTAGGTCAGGTGTGTACCATGAACCATGAAATGCTGTTACGACTGGAAATAACGGGTCTAAGGGAACCGCTTACGAGAGAGATGTTGACTCGTCGGCTGCCAAAGCTAAAATGAACCTATCACACTCCAAGGAAACAACGAGGCGCGGGCAGGATAGGTCAAAAACGCTACAAATCACCAAAATGGCAAAAAGCACTGGCTCAAGCAGTTCAATGGAGTGAAATGGAACAAAGTGGCAAGATGGAAACAGGTAAGTACCGTAGAAAAGGCCTAAGCGGAACCCTCCTCCTTAATTTCCAGGCTTGGGACTGGCACGACAAAAGACTAGTGTGTACTAAGACCAATTGCCGTGGCGGAGTTGCCTACTTTAGGTCAGGTGTGTACCATGAACCATGAAATGCTGTTACGACTGGAAATAACGGGTCTAAGGGAACCGCTTACGAGAGAGATGTTGACTCGTCGGCTGCCAAAGCTAAAATGAACCTATCACACTCCAAGGAAACAACGAGGCGCGGGCAGGATAGGTCAAAAACGCTACAAATCACCAAAATGGCAAAAAGCACTGGCTCAAGCAGTTCAATGGAGTGAAATGGAACAAAGTGGCAAGATGGAAACAGGTAAGTACCGTAGAAAAGGCCTAAGCGGAACCCTCCTCCTTAATTTCCAGGCTTGGGACTGGCACGACAAAAGACTAGTGTGTACTAAGACCAATTGCCGTGGCGGAGTTGCCTACTTTAGGTCAGGTGTGTACCATGAACCATGAAATGCTGTTACGACTGGAAATAACGGGTCTAAGGGAACCGCTTACGAGAGAGATGTTGACTCGTCGGCTGCCAAAGCTAAAATGAACCTATCACACTCCAAGGAAACAACGAGGCGCGGGCAGGATAGGTCAAAAACGCTACAAATCACCAAAATGGCAAAAAGCACTGGCTCAAGCAGTTCAATGGAGTGAAATGGAACAAAGTGGCAAGATGGAAACAGGTAAGTACCGTAGAAAAGGCCTAAGCGGAACCCTCCTCCTTAATTTCCAGGCTTGGGACTGGCACGACAAAAGACTAGTGTGTACTAAGACCAATTGCCGTGGCGGAGTTGCCTACTTTAGGTCAGGTGTGTACCATGAACCATGAAATGCTGTTACGACTGGAAATAACGGGTCTAAGGGAACCGCTTACGAGAGAGATGTTGACTCGTCGGCTGCCAAAGCTAAAATGAACCTATCACACTCCAAGGAAACAACGAGGCGCGGGCAGGATAGGTCAAAAACGCTACAAATCACCAAAATGGCAAAAAGCACTGGCTCAAGCAGTTCAATGGAGTGAAATGGAACAAAGTGGCAAGATGGAAACAGGTAAGTACCGTAGAAAAGGCCTAAGCGGAACCCTCCTCCTTAATTTCCAGGCTTGGGACTGGCACGACAAAAGACTAGTGTGTACTAAGACCAATTGCCGTGGCGGAGTTGCCTACTTTAGGTCAGGTGTGTACCATGAACCATGAAACGCTGTTACGACTGGAAATAACGGGTCTAAGGGAACCGCTTACGAGAGAGATGTTGACTCGTCGGCTGCCAAAGCTAAAATGAACCTATCACACTCCAAGGAAACAACGAGGCGCGGGCAGGATAGGTCAAAAACGCTACAAATCACCAAAATGGCAAAAAGCACTGGCTCAAGCAGTTCAATGGAGTGAAATGGAACAAAGTGGCAAGATGGAAACAGGTAAGTACCGTAGAAAAGGCCTAAGCGGAACCCTCCTCCTTAATTTCCAGGCTTGGGACTGGCACGACAAAAGACTAGTGTGTACTAAGACCAATTGCCGTGGCGGAGTTGCCTACTTTAGGTCAGGTGTGTACCATGAACCATGAAATGCTGTTACGACTGGAAATAACGGGTCTAAGGGAACCGCTTACGAGAGAGATGTTGACTCGTCGGCTGCCAAAGCTAAAATGAACCTATCACACTCCAAGGAAACAACGAGGCGCGGGCAGGATAGGTCAAAAACGCTACAAATCACCAAAATGGCAAAAAGCACTGGCTCAAGCAGTTCAATGGAGTGAAATGGAACAAAGTGGCAAGATGGAAACAGGTAAGTACCGTAGAAAAGGCCTAAGCGGAACCCTCCTCCTTAATTTCCAGGCTTGGGACTGGCACGACAAAAGACTAGTGTGTACTAAGACCAATTGCCGTGGCGGAGTTGCCTACTTTAGGTCAGGTGTGTACCATGAACCATGAAATGCTGTTACGACTGGAAATAACGGGTCTAAGGGAACCGCTTACGAGAGAGATGTTGACTCGTCGGCTGCCAAAGCTAAAATGAACCTATCACACTCCAAGGAAACAACGAGGCGCGGGCAGGATAGGTCAAAAACGCTACAAATCACCAAAATGGCAAAAAGCACTGGCTCAAGCAGTTCAATGGAGTGAAATGGAACAAAGTGGCAAGATGGAAACAGGTAAGTACCGTAGAAAAGGCCTAAGCGGAACCCTCCTCCTTAATTTCCAGGCTTGGGACTGGCACGACAAAAGACTAGTGTGTACTAAGACCAATTGCCGTGGCGGAGTTGCCTACTTTAGGTCAGGTGTGTACCATGAACCATGAAATGCTGTTACGACTGGAAATAACGGGTCTAAGGGAACCGCTTACGAGAGAGATGTTGACTCGTCGGCTGCCAAAGCTAAAATGAACCTATCACACTCCAAGGAAACAACGAGGCGCGGGCAGGATAGGTCAAAAACGCTACAAATCACCAAAATGGCAAAAAGCACTGGCTCAAGCAGTTCAATGGAGTGAAATGGAACAAAGTGGCAAGATGGAAACAGGTAAGTACCGTAGAAAAGGCCTAAGCGGAACCCTCCTCCTTAATTTCCAGGCTTGGGACTGGCACGACAAAAGACTAGTGTGTACTAAGACCAATTGCCGTGGCGGAGTTGCCTACTTTAGGTCAGGTGTGTACCATGAACCATGAAATGCTGTTACGACTGGAAATAACGGGTCTAAGGGAACCGCTTACGAGAGAGATGTTGACTCGTCGGCTGCCAAAGCTAAAATGAACCTATCACACTCCAAGGAAACAACGAGGCGCGGGCAGGATAGGTCAAAAACGCTACAAATCACCAAAATGGCAAAAAGCACTGGCTCAAGCAGTTCAATGGAGTGAAATGGAACAAAGTGGCAAGATGGAAACAGGTAAGTACCGTAGAAAAGGCCTAAGCGGAACCCTCCTCCTTAATTTCCAGGCTTGGGACTGGCACGACAAAAGACTAGTGTGTACTAAGACCAATTGCCGTGGCGGAGTTGCCTACTTTAGGTCAGGTGTGTACCATGAACCATGAAATGCTGTTACGACTGGAAATAACGGGTCTAAGGGAACCGCTTACGAGAGAGATGTTGACTCGTCGGCTGCCAAAGCTAAAATGAACCTATCACACTCCAAGGAAACAACGAGGCGCGGGCAGGATAGGTCAAAAACGCTACAAATCACCAAAATGGCAAAAAGCACTGGCTCAAGCAGTTCAATGGAGTGAAATGGAACAAAGTGGCAAGATGGAAACAGGTAAGTACCGTAGAAAAGGCCTAAGCGGAACCCTCCTCCTTAATTTCCAGGCTTGGGACTGGCACGACAAAAGACTAGTGTGTACTAAGACCAATTGCCGTGGCGGAGTTGCCTACTTTAGGTCAGGTGTGTACCATGAACCATGAAATGCTGTTACGACTGGAAATAACGGGTCTAAGGGAACCGCTTACGAGAGAGATGTTGACTCGTCGGCTGCCAAAGCTAAAATGAACCTATCACACTCCAAGGAAACAACGAGGCGCGGGCAGGATAGGTCAAAAACGCTACAAATCACCAAAATGGCAAAAAGCACTGGCTCAAGCAGTTCAATGGAGTGAAATGGAACAAAGTGGCAAGATGGAAACAGGTAAGTACCGTAGAAAAGGCCTAAGCGGAACCCTCCTCCTTAATTTCCAGGCTTGGGACTGGCACGACAAAAGACTAGTGTGTACTAAGACCAATTGCCGTGGCGGAGTTGCCTACTTTAGGTCAGGTGTGTACCATGAACCATGAAATGCTGTTACGACTGGAAATAACGGGTCTAAGGGAACCGCTTACGAGAGAGATGTTGACTCGTCGGCTGCCAAAGCTAAAATGAACCTATCACACTCCAAGGAAACAACGAGGCGCGGGCAGGATAGGTCAAAAACGCTACAAATCACCAAAATGGCAAAAAGCACTGGCTCAAGCAGTTCAATGGAGTGAAATGGAACAAAGTGGCAAGATGGAAACAGGTAAGTACCGTAGAAAAGGCCTAAGCGGAACCCTCCTCCTTAATTTCCAGGCTTGGGACTGGCACGACAAAAGACTAGTGTGTACTAAGACCAATTGCCGTGGCGGAGTTGCCTACTTTAGGTCAGGTGTGTACCATGAACCATGAAATGCTGTTACGACTGGAAATAACGGGTCTAAGGGAACCGCTTACGAGAGAGATGTTGACTCGTCGGCTGCCAAAGCTAAAATGAACCTATCACACTCCAAGGAAACAACGAGGCGCGGGCAGGATAGGTCAAAAACGCTACAAATCACCAAAATGGCAAAAAGCACTGGCTCAAGCAGTTCAATGGAGTGAAATGGAACAAAGTGGCAAGATGGAAACAGGTAAGTACCGTAGAAAAGGCCTAAGCGGAACCCTCCTCCTTAATTTCCAGGCTTGGGACTGGCACGACAAAAGACTAGTGTGTACTAAGACCAATTGCCGTGGCGGAGTTGCCTACTTTAGGTCAGGTGTGTACCATGAACCATGAAATGCTGTTACGACTGGAAATAACGGGTCTAAGGGAACCGCTTACGAGAGAGATGTTGACTCGTCGGCTGCCAAAGCTAAAATGAACCTATCACACTCCAAGGAAACAACGAGGCGCGGGCAGGATAGGTCAAAAACGCTACAAATCACCAAAATGGCAAAAAGCACTGGCTCAAGCAGTTCAATGGAGTGAAATGGAACAAAGTGGCAAGATGGAAACAGGTAAGTACCGTAGAAAAGGCCTAAGCGGAACCCTCCTCCTTAATTTCCAGGCTTGGGACTGGCACGACAAAAGACTAGTGTGTACTAAGACCAATTGCCGTGGCGGAGTTGCCTACTTTAGGTCAGGTGTGTACCATGAACCATGAAATGCTGTTACGACTGGAAATAACGGGTCTAAGGGAACCGCTTACGAGAGAGATGTTGACTCGTCGGCTGCCAAAGCTAAAATGAACCTATCACACTCCAAGGAAACAACGAGGCGCGGGCAGGATAGGTCAAAAACGCTACAAATCACCAAAATGGCAAAAAGCACTGGCTCAAGCAGTTCAATGGAGTGAAATGGAACAAAGTGGCAAGATGGAAACAGGTAAGTACCGTAGAAAAGGCCTAAGCGGAACCCTCCTCCTTAATTTCCAGGCTTGGGACTGGCACGACAAAAGACTAGTGTGTACTAAGACCAATTGCCGTGGCGGAGTTGCCTACTTTAGGTCAGGTGTGTACCATGAACCATGAAATGCTGTTACGACTGGAAATAACGGGTCTAAGGGAACCGCTTACGAGAGAGATGTTGACTCGTCGGCTGCCAAAGCTAAAATGAACCTATCACACTCCAAGGAAACAACGAGGCGCGGGCAGGATAGGTCAAAAACGCTACAAATCACCAAAATGGCAAAAAGCACTGGCTCAAGCAGTTCAATGGAGTGAAATGGAACAAAGTGGCAAGATGGAAACAGGTAAGTACCGTAGAAAAGGCCTAAGCGGAACCCTCCTCCTTAATTTCCAGGCTTGGGACTGGCACGACAAAAGACTAGTGTGTACTAAGACCAATTGCCGTGGCGGAGTTGCCTACTTTAGGTCAGGTGTGTACCATGAACCATGAAATGCTGTTACGACTGGAAATAACGGGTCTAAGGGAACCGCTTACGAGAGAGATGTTGACTCGTCGGCTGCCAAAGCTAAAATGAACCTATCACACTCCAAGGAAACAACGAGGCGCGGGCAGGATAGGTCAAAAACGCTACAAATCACCAAAATGGCAAAAAGCACTGGCTCAAGCAGTTCAATGGAGTGAAATGGAACAAAGTGGCAAGATGGAAACAGGTAAGTACCGTAGAAAAGGCCTAAGCGGAACCCTCCTCCTTAATTTCCAGGCTTGGGACTGGCACGACAAAAGACTAGTGTGTACTAAGACCAATTGCCGTGGCGGAGTTGCCTACTTTAGGTCAGGTGTGTACCATGAACCATGAAATGCTGTTACGACTGGAAATAACGGGTCTAAGGGAACCGCTTACGAGAGAGATGTTGACTCGTCGGCTGCCAAAGC